>CM049382.1:3085332-3105332 GCA_026937815.1 Etheostoma perlongum | reverse complement strand
ACTATCCACGAGCTGCCTGTCCCCAGAACACACTGTAAAAAAAACATCTCATTATTTGCTAGCTGCCTGTCCCCAGAACACACTGTAAAAAAACACGGTCTCTGTAGACAGCCCAGGGTCTACAAATGGAGAAAAAACCTGCACCCACCTGCACCACGAAGCATACACAAACAGTGTTCCAGCCAATAACCAACAAGAAGGATTTTGGGGTCGGGGTTGGGTGGGGGGGGTTAGTGTGCAAAAGCACTGAAAGGAGGAGTAGGGGACGGGATGAGGAGGAGGGAGGGGCGAGCTAAAAATACTATGTAACGCCACCCAACATCGCTTAGAGCACCTCTAAAGGGACCCAAACCACGATCTTCTTCCTAATCGTAACTTGTAGTTTTTAGGGCTGTTGACTAACACTTACACGATTATTTGATTTAATGGACAGAGCTTTGAGAGGTGGTTAAAACTAGAAAAGCTCAATATAAATGTAGTTAATTAACCATCTGTAAAACTGAGTTTTGACACAATTAATCCTGCAAAAGCACCACTTTAAATCTTGTGCTCACCAGAAATGTGCTCATTAGTTTCTTGAAAATTAGTATTTAAGCACGCATAAGCATAACAAAATGACTTATCAACTAAAGAAATCTAAAGACTAATCGACTAAGAGGGGACGGCCCTATAGTTTTAGCGCTTAAACTAAACTGTCATTGTCGTAGAACGTCATCTATTGTCGGCTAAACTTAACTGCGATCAATGGCCTAGGTGATTGTAAAGTTACTATATAATTTGGCTGTTGAAGAATGAATCAAATAACACTGCATCTGTTTGAATCGGCAGTTTGACTGCTTGTAGACACAGAAACATATGAAAATAGGGACCAGGTAAAAGCCCTGGTTACAGGACAGAAAAAGTAACTTTTTAATAATCAGTGTTAGACTTCCGGCTGAGCTTGCCGCAGACCTGTGAAAGCAGGTTGCTTCCGTACCTGGGGGCGTGTAAGCGTCCATTGAGGTCTGGACCACCAACGACCGGCGCTTGGAAGGCATCGGCACCGCCATCTTCCTCTCTTTGTGCTTGGCCAGGGCCGCCTGCACCGCCTCTGTGTGCACGTCTGGAGACACACACACACACACACACACACACACACACACACACACACACACACACAGTCGATTAGTTTACTTTGTAATTGTGTTGGCACATCCCGAGTTTTCTCTGCCTGCCAGAAATCCATTTCCTTTCAGTTCTGTGCAGTAAGAAATGATCTAGTAGATAATTACAACATGCTTGAAATCGATCATTCAAAATGTAGCTCTAACAACGATGTTTTAATCAATCTAATAATTTCATGCAGAATAATGTAAACAGACACACAGGGCATTTCCTAAGTACAGTTAATAATGTTTTTTTTTTTGTATTTTTACTTCAGTACGTCTTTGATTTTTCCAGGACTTTTGCCGAAGTCTTTTTCCATTGTGGTAAAGTTATTTAAAAGCAGGGTTGGTAATTCCTGTTTACACTTTTCTATATGTTGTTGAATTGTTTGAAATGGTCTTTACACCTCAGACGGCAATTAATAACAATGAAAAACTCGGAAAACTCAAAAAAAAAGATCCGTCATCTGTAGCTGCAGCAATCCGGTAAAAATGCCTGCCAATCAATGCCTCGCGGCCCGCTTGGAAAGAACCAATGAAATGCCTCCTTGCCCCGCTGCATGTACTCTACCCCTCCTGCGTACGAGCCTGAGGTCAAGGCTTGTTCTCGCTGACGGATTTACTGCACGTGTAGCAGAGAAGGGAGGAGAAACTCAGCATGAGTCGCCAATACAGTACAGTTACAGTACCTGCAATCGCGAAACATGCTCTGGTTTATCTGCATTTCTTTTAACCAAAACATGCTCTGGTTTATCTGCATTTCTTTTAACCAATCACAATCATCGTTTGGCGGCAAGAGACCAGGAAGGAAGGTAACTGAAAATAGTCCGCCAGATTGGACAGATAGTCTAGCTAGCTGTCTGGATTTACCCCTCTGAGGACCAAAATAGCCCCAGGAAGGAACTGTGTACACTGAAAAGTTGTTTTAGTCGTGCAACAGAAAACTCAGATTGGACAGATAGTCTAGCTAGCTGTCTGGATTTACCCTGCAGAGACCTGAGGACCAGGATAGTCTAAGCTGTCCAGAGATAGTCCTCAGATTGGACAGATAGTCTAGCTAGCTGTCTGGATTTACCCTGCAGAGATCTGAGGACCAGGCAACCATAGTCCTCAGAAATCCACCGGATTTCAGAACAACCAGCACAAAGACAGAGGAAGGGGACGGACATCCGGCCAAAAAGAGGGACATCCGGGTAGAAATTCTAGTGGCCCCGGGGCAATAAAATGTTGTTGATATAGATTATTCGGAACCCAGAGATGATGCCATTTTTAAATCTTGCTAGCTGTCAACATTACCAACCCTGCCTTTAAATAAAGGGTCTGAGCGCTAACCATAAACATAACAGGGCTGACCCAATAACTGAGGAAACAAGTTGATCAAGTCCAATCGGTTTTTTTAGGCAGCAATAATGTGGCTGCCAGTGTAAACATTGGGGAAGGGTGTTAAATAATTGATAATTATCAGAGTCCGTCCAGCCGAAGCACTTAGGCAGACTATCAGCTGTATTTGTGCTGCTGTGTCCTTGTAACAAAGAGCGCCGCGTTCGCATTTATTCACAATCAGTTCACGCACCCGTGAGGGCCTGTGGTTTGGGACTGGATTAAGTTCGGCGAGCGTCGGTGAGGACACTTTGTAAATGGGTGTTTCTAAAAGCGAGATAAAGTGCTGCGATGTAGCCACAGCTGGGTTTGTTTGAACGGCGTCTACCGCTGTCACAAGACAAACACACTGGATGTCAGACCCAAAGATAAGCAAGTAAGACGTTTGTCAGAATGAATGGGGCTCACACAAGTATATTTGCTTGGCTGCTGTGTGTGTGTGTGTGTGTGTGTGTGTGTGTGTGTGTGTGTGTGTGTGTGTGTGTGTGTGTGTGTGTGTTTATGTTGGGAATTGGTGGTAATCTAAATCTCACGTGCCCGTTTATAGTCTTATGGTTGACTGAGTGTGACAACACAGTGTGTGAAAGTGTGTGTGGCTGTTGAAGGTGCTCTCACAGCTTTCCTTCTTCAATTTAATGAGTTAAAAGGTTTTTAGGGGATTTATTTTCTGTCGGAACAAACTTAAACAAACCGTCCGACAGCATGTGGGAACAGAGAATTAAAGTAAAGCAGGTTTTCCCTCCACTGGTCCAGGTACTCAAACGCATCTCCTTTGTTATTGGACTACAGCATGTATCTTAATGGCTAAAACCCAAATGGGACCACATTAAATTCTTACCAAGGTTATTATAGTTTGGCATTTTTCATTAGTTTATTTATTTTATTTTGTTTTGACTTTTTGTTTTCATATTTTAATTTTAATTAGTTCTTAACCCTTGTGTTGTCCTGTCGACCATGAACTTGTTCCTTCTGGGTCCACATTTCCAGCTTTTTAAAACATTTTTTGCTGTGTGGACTAGCCAGACGCTCCTGCGCTACGCTGTGGAGGGAGGTCTGGCAATGAGAGACGACGCCTAAATCATGGTTGCAGCTGTTGCCGTGGTCCTGCTCCGTGTCCTGCTATGCCCTGCTACGCCTTGCGGTGTCCTGCTACGCCTTGCAGTGCCCTGCTACACCTTGCAGTGCCCTGCTACACCTTGCAGTGCCCTGGTACGCCCTACAGTGCCCTGGTACGTCCTGCTGCGTCCTGCAGTGCCCTGCTACGCCTTGCAGTGTCCTGCTACGTCCTGCTACGTCCTGCTGCGTCCTGCAGTGCACTGGTATGCCCTACAGTGCCCTGCTACGTCCTGCAGTGCCCTGCTACGTCCTGCAGTGCCCTGGTACGCCTTGCAGTGTCCTGCTACATCCTGCTGCATCATGCTATGTCCTACAGTTCCCTGCTACGTCCTGCAGTGCCCTGCTACGTCCTGCAGTGCCCTGCTACGCCTTGCAGTGTCCTGCTACGTCCTGCAGTTCCCTGCTACGTCCTGCAGTGCCCTGCTACGTCCTGCAGTTCCCTGCTACGTCCTGCAGTGCCCTGCTACGTCCTGCAGTGCCCTGCTACGCCTTGCGGTGTCCTGCTACGCCTTGCAGTGCCCTGCTACACCTTGCAGTGCCCTGCTACACCTTGCAGTGCCCTGCTACGCATTGCAGTGCCCTGGTACGCCCTACAGTGCCCTGCTACGTCCTGCTGCGTCCTGCAGTGCCCTGCTACGCCTTGCAGTGTCCTGCTACGTCCTGCTGCGTCCTGCAGTGCACTGGTATGCCCTACAGTGCCCTGCTACGTCCTGCAGTGCCCTGGTACGCCTTGCAGTGTCCTGCTACATCCTGCTGCATCATGCTATGTCCTACAGTTCCCTGCTACGTCCTGCAGTGCCCTGCTACGTCCTGCAGTGCCCTGCTACGCCTTGCAGTGTCCTGCTACGTCCTGCAGTTCCCTGCTACGTCCTGCAGTGCCCTGCTACGTCCTGCAGTTCCCTGCTACGTCCTGCAGTGCCCTGCTACGTCCTGCAGTGCCCTGCTACGCCTTGCAGTGTCCTGCTACGTCGTGCAGGGCCCTGCTACGTCCTGCAGTTCCCTGCTACGTCCTGCAGTGCCCTGCTACGTCCTGCAGGGCCCTGCTACGCCTTGCAGTGTCCTGCTACGTCCTGCAGGGCCCTGCTACGTCCTACAGTGCCCTGCTACGTCATCAACTCTTACAGCTACTATTTGTAGTCATAGTTCCATTATCTTTACTATAATTTCCACTGTTAATCACACCCCCAACCAGACACCGCCTACCAAGAGCCTAGTATAGAGTGTGGTCTAGAACTAATCTGTAAAGTCTCTTGAGATAACTCTTGTTATTATTTGAGTCTATGAATAAAACTGAATTGAATTAAACTACATCATTAGAGAAAAATGTCTGACAGATGTACGGTAATGGACGACCCCTTCTTCCTACCTGATCGGTAACGTTCGTCTCTGGAGCCAGAAGACCGCCGGCGGTGGTACCGGGAGGACGAGGACGGGGTGACCGGGGTTCTCTTCTCCTGGCCTGTGGACGGATCCATTCCTGGAACAAAATTAATCAGATTTAATTCATAGCCTTCATTTGTTTCCAATCTTTAAAAAAATCAATGCCTCAGAAAACTTAGTGTTTATTTCTCTGTATTCTGCTTTTCCACACAATACACTTTGGAGGCCACCATGTCAGACCTTGAATATCCTGGAAAATAACCGCAAAAAGATGGTACATGTCCAAACCAGCCGAATCACACTGGACACACTACACTGGCTCACATACAAGCTATAAATTGCTTGGAAAAAACAGAAAATATTTGATGGAAATAAATGGAACCAATAGTTATAACGGCAAATATGACTCGGACTTCCACTGATAAAACAAGGTAAAAAGTACGTCCATTATTGTACCCGTGGTACTGCACCTCGGGGGCTTAAAGCTTGGGCTTAGCCTCCACACATAAAAGGCAGTTTTCTACTGATATCTTCTTTCCCGATGTGTTTATTGAGCCAGTTGACATTGCAATGACGATGAAGAAACGATATATTGTGCAGCCATAGCTACCACACCATATGCATTCACACACACACACACACACACACACACACACAGTAACACAGACTCCCTACACACCAATCAATAAGTCTGATGATAATAACCACCCTGATGCTGACAGCTACGACCGCCGTGGAGCTGCTGATCTATGAGCATCCATCTCAGCTTCACACTTGCACCCTCGTCTGTCTTCATTAGAGCTCTCAGAGCATCGCCGGCGCTCAGCAGGAAAGAGTAAAGTTGATTAACCGACCATATAACGACTAGCAGCCCGCGCTGGAATAAATGAAAGGTCTGGGAAATACCTCGCTCTGTTGTTTCCTCTTGGGAGTCTGGATGGATCCCCCCCACCCCCCGTCCTCCTTACAAGTTTTACTTCCTTTTTTTTTTTTTTTAAATGTCTCCTTTCTCTCTTCTCTCTTCTTACTCAACTACTACTATACTACAGAGATTAAGATTAAACTAACAGATTGTTCATGTGTGTGTCTTTGTTTGGCCTATTTATGTGTTTGAGAAAAATAATTAAAGATGAGTAAGAAAAAAATAATCAAATAAGGACTTCCATGTTCAAAAAGGAGTAGGAAGAAGTTAATTAGAATAATCAATTGATAAATCGACAATGAAAATAATCGTATGTTATGCATGTTTCTCCGCCTGATTGGGTCTTACCGGTCATGCCATCTTGTTCCTGATTTGTCCCCCCCCCCCCCCCCCCACCCCCCCCCAAACAGATGATCCTTTCCTAACAACAAGCAATAACACCCTGACAACAGGTGGTAACTCCAACATGAACAACAAATTGCAGGTGATGCTCTCCAATAGGAAGTTACAACACAATCCTCCAACACAAGGGTGTGCGCAACTTTCTTATACAACACGGCTAAAAACAAGACCTTCTTTAAAAGGTGTTGTGCTTTTTGCCAGCATCCCATATGCCTATGCTTTTTATAAAACACGTACATCTGTGTTTTCAGCCGCCTGTGTGGCCTTACTTTCAGTAACAGTTCCACCTCATCCTCGGCCCAAACAAAGAAATCTTTTGTCTTGTTTTTCATTGCTGCCGTTTATACTGAAGGTCTCTTCTGCAACCAAAGAGTACTAACGCTACCACGGCAACCACCACGGAATATACATGCTGCTTCCTGTTTACAGCGACACTCGCATGGCCAGAATAAGATTATGGTGATCGGTTTGGTTGTGTTAGTTTAAACTGAGATTAGTTCTTAGCAATGTAAATGCAGCCTTAGAAGAGGCTGGCAAAGACTTGGCAAATTGTTGGTTGGCGGAGAACTCAGGGGAAACCTTGCCAATCGCTCTGGCCAAAGGTCAAGGAGGCAGTTAGAAAACACAGCCAGGGGTTGATAGTAAGTGTCTCTGTGACGAAGTGGGTTTGCTCACCACTTGTCCCATACGGGTCATTAGTTATAGTAAGTAGACACACAGTTATTGTTAGTTTAGTTCCATTTTATTAGGTTGCAAGTTTAAACATAGTTTAAAGTTTTCCCTGTGTTGATACTTACAATTGTTTGTTCTTTTGTTCAGTTCCACCATGCAGGACAATTGTTTGGGGAGAGGGCGGCCTAAGCATTTCCTGTTTTATAGGAAAATGGTGGTCAGGGATGACATCACCGGGCCAAACCAAGTAGAGGGTTTTCTTTTGTCTAGGAATGTTTATTTTGGTTGTTTTTGGTTATTGTATAAAAAAGGCATGCAAAATCCTGACCTGTTTGTAGTCAGTAGGAAAGGAGGGAACTGGTAACCAAGTTCCATAGGTTAAGAGATGGTTAAGTATTAAGGTTATGGAGTAGATCAACCTGCCTTAGGATGGGATGGACTGAAGCAGGGGGGTGGTAATTGACAGCCCTATATAAATGGTGGGATTTGCGCTCCTGGGGGGAGGAGGAAGGTGAGGCTGTGCTGCCAGGAACAGGTGCCTGTTGTCGCTACTATTAGTTTAATGTACAACTGTCTTTAAGTTTGATGGGTTAATCATCTGTGTACTGCAGACCATAGAAATAAACTAATCACCTTTGAAAATGTGCAATGTTTGAGTCTGCCTACCTACCACCATCCTAGCCACTCAGGTCAACCTACCACAGTCTCTCTGAGATGCTGACGGCTCTGGGTATTGTCTGGAAGCATGGCTGCCATTACTTTTCAGTAAATTCATGAAGGTAGGGGTCTGTGCCCGTGGCACCACTGTTCCAAAAAGGGAAGGTCCAATTATCGAGACATCCCACTGCAGCCTCTTAGGGGAAATTTTATGTCAGATTGTCTTGTGTTTCACTTGGCTGCAAGACATAGGCTGAATCTCATTTCTCTATCTTACCCCTTCCCCTTGGTTTTGCACGTTCACGCGGGACCTAGTGGTGTCCCATTTCTTATTTAGACCGAGGGGTAGGGGATAGACCGAGGGGTAGGGGATAGACCGAGGGGTAGGGGATAGACCGAGGGGCAGGGGATAGACCGAGGGGTGTATACCCCTTGAAAACGAGTGTGGACGCGACCTCACTTGTAAACACACACACAACAACAATGGCTGCCCAGCGACCAGAGGGACACATACATGTAAGTATTTTCGGCTTAAATAATTGATTAAAAAGTTACGACAGTCTTGTTTTGTGGTCTATGCAGTCCTGTGCATATATACTTGCAACCATGTTCCTAACTGAAACTTTTTAAAAATCTCTATCTTGCGCTAACGCTAATCGCTATCATTGATTTGAACAACAGTCCCGCATTTCTCTGCCTTGAATGGACTGTATACATCGCATAGACTGTATATACATATTAATATTACCGGTCTCTGATACATCGCTACGTGCTTTACATATACCGCTCTGTATCACACAGGAGGACACAGCAGCTGGTCCACTTTGGGGCTGAAAATAAGCAGAAGTTTCCTAATTCATGTGTTCATGTTGAACCCATTCATTATTGCATTGGTACTGTATCATTGTAATCATTTGTAATTAATTCCTGTTCATGCACTTGTATATTGTTGTTGGGTTTGATATGGGACACTGATGAAATGTGAGGCCAACAGGCATCAGATTGGTCTGGAATATCAGAACAGCTGTAGTTAATGTGTTTGTTTGTGGTCTTGTGTGTATTTTTTTAGTTTTACACATATGAAGCCTTTTTATGTGTGTGACATGTTAGGTATGGTTCTAATAGTTGATAATGGTTCTGTAACATCATCTTATGTAATGTTTTGGCCTTTTATGTTTAATTTATTGGCAATAAAGACAGATTTTTGTTAACAATGTTTTTCTGAACACCAATGACATTCAAAACGGTGATAACTAAAACAGATATACAACACACCATGTATACAGGGTGTATATGTATGTGTGCATGATACATGTGTATGCACATGTATTGCATGTTGGAAGTTTATGATCAATACTGTATGCTGTAATGTTTTCACCCCTACCCCTACCCCTTGGTTTCAAGGGCCAAGGGGTAAGATGGAGAAATGGGATTCAGCCATATTTCCAAAGTAAGCTGAAGGATCCAAGATGGTGTCAGTAAAGCCAAACCCAGGTTTTTTTTTTTTTTTTTAAATGTTCCTACAAATCCTAAGCGTAAGACTACCATCACTACATCCATGTGCTTCAAAAAACAACGTTATCTTTCACATTATTTTGTTGGCTGATATTTAAAGGACGGCGTCCTGGGTTTCATGATATCAAAGTGCCCTGTGAGTAAACTACACCTAATCTCGAATGCCAAATCGTTTAAATCTGGGTAACTAGGGAAATCTTTTACTTTGAACACTGTAAAGGCTTTAATCGAATGATATCAGCCTGGCTGAGTACCAAGCAGTGCAGATTAACCAGGCCTCAGAGCTGAAATATATCAAAGGGGGAGGGGAGGAAACCGTTTCTGTTACTGGTTACAGTATACTTGTGGGGTCCCAACAGCTTTGTGGGGCCAAAATGCTGGACCCCACAGCTTTAAAGGGCTGGTTGAGGGTTAAGACTTGGTTTTAGGATTAGGGTTAGAATTAGGTTATGGTTAGGGAGGGGGTAAGGGTTAGGGTTAGGGTGATGGTTAGGGGTAGGGTAAGAGGCTAGGAAATGCAATATGTCAATGACGGGTCCCCACAAAGATAGTGTTAAGCAATATATATGTATGTACAGTGGCTTGCATAAGTTTACACACCCATGCTAAAGTTGATTAAAAAGAGGAACAAAAAAAAACATCTTTTGGAAATGGATGCCTTAATTAACAAGATTTAGGAAAATTCAAACTTTTAAGGACACCAATTTTCTTTGTGAATGAATAAAGTATTGCACATAAATAAATGTTCCTTAAAATACAGGGGGCATAACTATACACCCCCCTATGTTAAATTCCTATAGAGGCAGGCACATTTGTAAGACATAATTCTCTTCTATTACAAAGAGAGAATTATTCTTATGAAGCAGTATCTGTGTGTGTGTGTGTGTGTGTGTGTGTGTGTGTTTGTGTGTGTGTGTGTGTGTGTATATGTCCCTCCTCCAGTCCCTCATTATGAACTAGGGCCGACCCCCCACTGGGCCTGGATGTGAATACCACACATTTTCTCCATCCTACACCCTTCATTCCTTCCCATGAATGCACTGCATGCCATCCCCCACCCTGTGACACACACACACCCCCACACACACACACACACACACACACACACACACACACACACACACACACACACACACACACACACACACACACACATATATTCCAGTAATAGCTTTTGGCAGTGCCAGTGTGTCTCCAGTGACGCCCCAGTCCCGTCCTCAGCAGTCAGTAGTATGGGGTGTCTTGCTGCAAAATGGACTTTTAGATCCTTTGTGGTCGGACTCGATCCATCCATCTGCGGTTTGTTACCAAAAACAACTCAATGGTGATGGTTTATTAAAACGTACTGAGCGAAGATCCGAGTCAAGACAATATCCTGTATGGAGGAAAATCAAAGTCTCCAGTTTCACAAAGCCCCAACAGTGCACGTTGGTCTGTTGGACAAAAACAAAAACATCTCAATAAATAAATAAATAAATAGGTATTTTTGCTTTTATCGCCTGCGGGGGCCCTTGCAGCCAAACAAAGACCAGATACTGCATCATGAGAATAACTATCTGTGTAAAACCAACTAATACATGTGCCAAATGTTCTTTGTTTTGGCCTTTTGGCTTAAGCATCCTCAACACGTAGAATATCCAGGGTGATGTCCAGGAAAGGAAAAGGATTCCAGCAAGTACTAAATTATCCTGTTGTGATTGTTCAGCCATTCAGCAATTTGATTTCATTTTTTCGTATTTCTAAAAGTTGCTCTGATAACTCAATGCTTAATGCGCTGAAAATTAGGGATGTCCCGATCAGCTGTTTTGCCTCCACCCCCTGATTTAAAAAATAATAATATCCAAACTGCGTCCTGATCCGATACTTGTAGTTGCTTAGATAGTAGTCTATATCCATGACATTACACTTCCAGGATTGCTCTGTTGCAGACGGAAAATCTGCTGAATTTCACTCATTTCGACCGGATGTCCGTCGCCTTGGGCTTTTTTGTGTTCTAACCTCTGGTGAATTTCTGAGGACTATGGTTACCTGGTCCTCAGGTCTCTGCAGGGTAAATCCAGACAGCTAGCTAGACTATCTGTCCAATCTGAGGACTATGGTTACCTGGTCCTCAGGTCTCTGCAGAGTAAATCCAGACAGCTAGCTAGACTATCTGTCCAATCTGAGGACTATGGTTACCTGATCCTCAGGTCTCTGCAGGGTAAATCCAGACAGCTAGCTAGACTATCTGTCCAATCTGAGGACTATGGTTACCTGGTCCTCAGGTCTCTGCAGAGTAAATCCAGACAGCTAGCTAGACTATCTGTCCAATCTGAGGACTATGGTTACCTGGTCCTCAGGTCTCTGCAGGGTAAATCCAGACAGCTAGCTAGACTATCTGTCCAATCTGAGGACTATGGTTACCTGGTCCTCAGATCTCTGCAGAGTAAATCCAGACAGCTAGCTAGACTATCTGTTCCACTAAAACAAGATCCTTCCGAGCCTATATTGCAGCTGTACTGTGGCTTTTCCCGGTGCTTAGCGGCACTCAAGGCGATTCTGATTGGTTTAAAGAAATGACAATCAACCAGAGCACGTCTTTCTCCCATCTTGGAATGCTGTGTTGACTAGCCAGACCTTCCTTCCTTGATCCATGTAAACCGATCCCTGTGTATCCTGCTCTGCCTTTTGAGAAAATGAAATCGCCCTTATTTTTTAGCTTTGATCTCGGGACTTCCAAGAGCAGCTGATTTGTCGACCTCAGTGTTCTGACTGGAGAATGATGGTGCCAAACCATTTAAGGCCTTAAAAACAAGCAATAAAATCTTAAAATCTCTCCTGTAACGGACAGGTAGCCAGTGGAGGGAGACCAAGACCGGCGTTATGTGTTCACGTTTTTTTCTTTTAGTTAAAAGGCGAGCAGCTGCGTGAATGCCAATCCCCGATCTCTGATCGGATACTGCAATAGGCCGCGGGACATCCCTGAACAGTAGTATGAAAAGGTGAAGGACAGAATGCTTTACCTGGTGTTTGTGGGAAGAAGGCTCCAATCAGCTTGGATCGCTTCTTCTCATAGCCCTTCTGTGTGATATCACCTGCCAGAAGAAACACACAGAGGGAGAGACATTTACTTTCACACTGGTGATACTAAAGCCTGCTAAGTCCCAGTATAGAACAAATCATATCCGTTACAAATGCATGTTGTTGAATCAAAGTTTCTCTATCTCCAAAGAACTTTGATCCAACAAATATTTATAGGTCCCATATGGTTAAAATGATATCTGACCCTTTATATGCGTCTATTAAACAGTAATTTATTAGTGTTAACAAAGTGATTTTCCTTCACTTTTATTAGTCTTTTTTTCTCCCTTCCCACAAATTATAGATACTCTGCACCCTGGAATGATGCATTTCTTATGGCCGGGTTTCAGGGATGAATTAACTTCATACATGACTCCCGCTTCTTTTCGGATTCTTCTCGGCAGCACGAAGCGAACGTTGGAAAAGGCGCTAGGGTGATTTTGGAGCACGACACCCATTGGTTACTACGTAGCAAATGGATCAAATTCTAACTGGCTCGTTTAGCTGGGAGGCGGGCTAGTTTTGTGGGGGGGTGGAGAAAAGGCAGGAGTGAGAGATTTCACATTTTCACAGCTTTTACTTTACAGCCCCAAGCCTATATGACACACAGAATCACATAAAAACCCATTTTCACCATATGGGGCCTTTAAGCAGGGAAACCAAATATGGCAATTGTATAAAAAGATGCACAATAAGCAAATGTCTTGTTTTTTTTCTTGTCCGTTCGGTAAAAAAAGTTGCCCCAAGTCAATTTTTACTGGCCCCGTACGAATTATTTGTTTTTTTTAAACAACAAAAAAAGGAGAGAAATAAACATCCAAAAATAAAATAATCAAATAAATGTAAAAAAAAATGTAAACGTTGAAAAAAAAAAAGGGATTAAAAGTGTCAAAAGTGTTTTGTGTCAAAAAACATTGACACAAAACTTGAATAAAAAGGTTGAAAGTGTGCAAAAAAAGTCAATTTCACACTCAAATCATATCATTCAACACCATTCATTGACGGGGGCAATGGGATGACGTCATTTATGATACGATGATGCCCGAACGCCACATCAGGCGAGTAAATGTAGCAACGTGCCCCGTGCCGTTGAGCAAAACCCTCAGCATGGAACACTGGGGAAATAATAAAGCTGCAATGAAAAATATATATGTACATATTCCACAAAAAACTGCAATCTAAGACATCAAAACTAAGCAGTCAGAGAGAAAGCTGGTCACGTTGTGCTTAGTCATCTTCTCCAACTCAGACCAGACGGTGCATATGTGTGTGGATATGTGTGTGGATGTGTGTGTGGATATGTGTGTGGATGTGTGTGTGCATGTGTGTGAGTGTACAGTATCTGAATGAATCTGGACCTTTAAGATCTGCAGATGCACTTAATTTGCCTTTCACACAGCGACTAGCCCCTTCAAAACCTGCTGACCAATCTCCCCGAGTGAAGTAGTCGGTAGTAATCAAGCCGGCCTAAAAGGTCCCATCGGCAGATTTCCACACAGGCGCGTCTGGATCCAAAAGTTCTTTTAGAAAGGGTTATTTGGGGAGGAGTTTGCCACATTTACAAGGAAACGTTTTAAGAAAAGGGAGCCAGAAAAGTTTGGAAAACCCACTGGAAAGTAAATGAATGTCAGCTGAGAGCTTGTTTTTTTGACTGACAGCGGATGAATGTGTTTAACCCCACCCAACTTGTACTGAATGCAAGTAAAAACAAACACTGACAAATACTTTCTGATTGAACTGAGGCAACAACTTAAGAGGGAAGCAGAAAGCTAAAGAGAGAGGCATCATGGGAATTGTATGAGCCGAGAGAAGTACCAGAGGCGTTTTCTTTCATGGCAAATCGAAAGCCAGAGAAAAAAAAGGGTAAAGAGTTTGATGGTGAAAGCAGAGGAGAGAGAGAGAGAGAGAGAGAGAGAGAGAGGAGAGAGACAGAGAGAGAGACAGAGACAGACAGAGAGAGGAGAGGAGAGGAGAGAGAGACAGAGACAGAGACAGAGAGAGGAGAGAGAGACAGAGAGAGAGAAGAGAGACAGAGAGAGAGAGACAGAGAGAGAGAGGAGAGGAGAGAGACAGACAGAGAGAGACGGAGAGGAGAGAGACAGAGAGAGAGAGAGAGAGAGAGAGAGGAGAGACAGAGAGAGACAGAGGAGAGAGACAGACAGAGAGAGAGGAGAGAGACAGAGAGAGACAGAGAGAGAGAGAGAGAGAGAGAGAGAGAGAGAGAGAGAGAGAGACAGAGAGAGAGGAGAGAGACAGAGAGGAGAGAGACAGAGAGAGAGAGAGACAGACAGAGAGAGAGAGAGAGACAGAGAGGGAGGAGAGAGAGACAGAGACAGAAACAGAAACAGACAGAGAGAGAGAGAGAGAGAGAGAGAGAGAGAGAGAGAGAGAGTCGCCGTGAGATTTAACTGCTAAGATACGTCTATCAAGCTGCTAATGTGAACGAGGGAGGTGCTGGTCTTACACGGAGGTGTGTTCAGGAGCATTCTGGGCATGCTGGTCTTACAGGGAGGTGTGTTCAGGAGCATTCTGGGCGTGCTGGTCTTAGTGGGAGGTGTGTTCAGGTGCATTCTGGGCATGCTGGTCTTACAGGGAGGTGTGTTCAGGAGCATTCTGGGCGTGCTGGTCTTACAGGGAGGTGTGTTCAGGTGCATTCTGGGCGTGCTGGTCTTACAGGGAGGTGTGTTCAGGTGCATTCTGGGCGTGCTGGTCTTACAGGGAGGTGTGTTCAGGTGCATTCTGGGCTGGTGCTGGTCTTGGTCTTACAGGGAGGTGTGTTCAGGTGCATTCTGGGCGTGCTGGTCTTACAGGGAGGTGTGTTCAGGTGCATTCTGGGCGTATTGCTATCTTCAGGTAGCGGGAAGTGATGGCGCCATTGACCAACAAAAACCTTTAAAGTCAGTTATGCAGCATTTCATTGTTATTTTTAACAGTGCATTAGTCAAATGCGCCTAGGTTTATGCACAGAGTGCACACTATGCTTGTTACACACACACACACACACACACACACACACACACACACACACACACAACACACACAGGGAGGCACAGCAGCACACACATGCAGGAAATTACATATAAAAATATGACGGTGCAAATCCTCCATCATAATAGCAATGCACCAAGGTCCAAATGCAGGAAAGGGAATGAAGACACTCTGATTGGTTGATTACATGTTACGCCCAGAACACACCTCTGAGTAATGAAGACACTCTGATTGGTTGATTGCATGTTACGCCCAGAACACACCTCTGAGTAATGAAGACACTGC
Organism: Etheostoma perlongum; assembly: GCA_026937815.1. Lineage (NCBI taxonomy): Eukaryota > Metazoa > Chordata > Actinopteri > Perciformes > Percidae > Etheostoma > Etheostoma perlongum. The sequence continues at coordinate 3,089,810 of CM049382.1, read as the reverse complement.
TGTACCTTTGCCAAACATTTTATCCTGTGTCAAGCATTCAATTTCGTCAGTGCTACATGTTTTTTACGTTTTATGTTTTTATTTGTGTCTCCATCTTTCATGTGTTGCTTTTTGATTTGTGTATCGTCTACAATAAATACATAAAGTGTGTCACAGTATGTGTATATCATTTTAAAAGCAAATTACATACAAGAATCTCAAAAATGCCAAACATTCCTTCACAAAATGAGTACATATTTATACTGAAACACTCACAAAGCCTAAATGTGCTTCCGTAAACACAGGCTGACATGTCCTGACAGCTGTTTTCTCTGGCTGGAGGATGACCGATTAGAAAAGAATACCAAAAATTCAGAGGAAATCAGAGTGAAGAGCATTCGCCTGACTTGGTGAGAGATGCATGAAACAGTCCTGTGACGCTAAATCTGCAGCAGATTCACACACAGAGAAAGCTGGTTGCGCGGCTAACTTGACAAATCCTTCTTAAACACAATTACATGTGACTACCTGGCTCGGATCAAGACACCGACTGTGGGCACGCACGTCATCGCTGACGATGCCAGAACTGTGTGTGTGTGTGTGTGTGTGTGTGTGTGTGTGTGTGTGTGTGTGTGTGTGTGTGAAGGCGAGGCACATGGCAATAATTAGCATCTCTGGTAGGGGAGCTAACAACCCTGCAGAGAGCAAGAGGAACTGGCAAATGCTTCAGTTTGAGAAAATAGAAGACATTGGGGGAGACACGGGGGAGAAACAGAGGGAGGTCAGACCTTGTCTTTAATACTAACTTCCTAATGTCATGGATACATAATGTAATATAGCAAATAATGCAAGGTTTCTATATGTTATGGGTATGGGTGGCTTGTGGCTCGGAGCTAGAGTGGTCACCCTGTAGTCTCCCATTGCCAGACCTTCCTCTGCAGGACTGGTTGTCCCATAAACACAAGGCTGGCGGTCCAATCCCAGGCTCCATGTCCAAGTGTCCCTAAGCAAGACAGTTAACCACAAATCGCTCCCTGAATGGTTACAGGTGTCTACTGCTCCTAATATACTTAGGATGGGTTAAATGCAGATATAAAAGGTTACTACATTGTACACCGAGACAGACATACAGATAGACAGCCAGACAGATGTGCGAACATGCGTGTGTGCGCACATGCGTGTGTGCGCACACACACACATCTTTTTTTATTTTATTTTGTCAGAGAAGAGGAGTCAAATTGAAATGAATGTGTCAGTCAGCGAGCTTTTCGGTTAGATACTTTCACAGCTCTGTGTTGGTAATCTCCATACAGTCAGACTGTGAGACAGGCCGTCAGTCAGACAGTGAGACAGGCCGTCAGTCAGACTGTGAGACAGGCCGTCAGTCAGACTGTGAGACAGGCCGTCAGTCAGACTGTGAGACAGGCAGTCAGTCAGACAGTGAGACAGGCCGTCAGTCAGACAGTGAGACAGGCCGTCAGTCAGACAGTGAGACAGGCCGTCAGTCAGACAGTGAGACAGGCCGTCAGTCAGACTGTGAGACAGGCCGTCAGTCAGACAGTGAGACAGGCCGTCAGTCAGACAGTGAGACAGGCCGTCAGTCAGACTGTGAGACAGGCCGTCAGTCAGACAGTGAGACAGGCCGTCAGTCAGACAGTGAGACAGGCCGTCAGTCAGACTGTGAGACAGGCCGTCAGTCAGACTGTGAGACAGGCCGTCAGTCAGACTGTGAGACAGGCAGTCAGTCAGACAGTGAGACAGGCCGTCAGTCAGACAGTGAGACAGGCCGTCAGTCAGACAGTGAGACAGGCCGTCAGTCAGACTGTGAGACAGGCCGTCAGTCAGACTGTGAGACAGGCCGTCAGTCAGACTGTGAGACAGGCAGTCAGTCAGACAGTGAGACAGGTCGTCAGTCAGACTGTGAGACAGGAGACTGTGAGACAGGCCGTCAGTCAGACTGTGAGACAGGCAGTCAGTCAGACAGTGAGACAGGTCGTCAGTCAGACTGTGAGACAGGCAGTCAGTCAGACAGTGAGACAGGCCGTCAGTCAGACAGTGAGACAGGCCGTTAGTCAGACTGTGAGACAGGCCGTCAGTCAGACAGTGAGACAGGCCGTCAGTCAGACAGTTTCAGTCAGACAGTGAGACAGGCCAGTGAGACACGTCAGTCTATGTTAGTGAGACAGGCCGTGATAGACAAACAGGCCAGTGAGAAGGCCGTCAGTCAGACAGTGAGACAGGCCGTCAGTCAGACAGGAACTTGTTTTTTTAAGCAATTTATTTGACAGGAATTTATTTGGAAACTTCTATGTTATTATTGCTGATAGAAACAGATTATGAAGTTATGGGGAAAAATGATTCCAAGTTGTAAAGGAGCAACGAAAACAAAGTCCTTCTCCATTCTCCGTCCAGGGACAGGAATGAAGCAGCGGCTGATAAAGATGGAGGGATGAGGATCTTTAAATAGAGACGTGGAAGGGAAGGATGACTCAGTCGCGGCTTCCGAACTGTCCGGCTGTCTCTTTGTTAGGGGGACGTTGCCACAGGCTGTTAGAGACAGGTACACACACACACACACACACACACACACGAAGACAGACACACAGAATCAGACACACACACACACACATATACACAAACGCATACACAGACAGGCACAGACACACACACACCCAGACACACACATACACGCACACACAGACACACACACACACAACGACAGACACACACTCACACACACACAAAGACAGACACACACACAGACAGACAGACAGACACAGCCACACACACACACACACACACACACACACACTCACACACACACACACAGACACACACACACACACACACAAAGACAGACACACACACAGTGCCTGGCACCATGTTTCCAATCACAGGCTAAGAGGAAACCTTTGACTGCTCTCTGAATCAGAGTTACAAATACAAATACATTTTTCATTCACAAAGAAAATTAGTGTCCTTAAAATGTTTGATTTTCTTGGAATTAAGGCATTAAGATCAATTTCCAAAAGATGTTTTTTTTATTCCTTTTTTAATCAACTTTAGCATGGGTGTGTAAACTTCTCAAGCCACTGTATAGTTTGGTGGATAATTCGGGGGTGAAGTTGCATCATTACACACCGTAAACACACGACACACAATCAAGACGGTCGCTTGTTTATTGGACAAAAATCCAAAACTGGCCGACTCACCAGAAATAATGGAGCAACACCAACTTTATAACGTCTCCGGGTTTCTGATTCTGAATTTAGTGTTTCTAAAACTTTAGAAGTAGGCGAAAAATGTGAGCAGCTGACAAAGTAAAGGAGAGAGAGAGAGAGAGAGAGAGAGAGAGAGAGAGAGACGACCAGCAATGTGTGCTCAGAAGAGCTTATGGATCTGAAAGGTATCATCTCTTAAATCCTATATAAGTCTGTAAATTGTGTGCAAGGTTGAAACTACAGGTTAGTAAATGCTCTGTTGTTTGGTTCACTTCCTGTATTCGGGTCGGATCGGGTTCTCACTTAAAGTAAACTGAACTCTAGTTCAGTTGGAATCAAATCAAGACCCCATGATATTTTAGACAACAGAGTGCTTCCAACTTCCTGTCAGCAGTCTGTGTTTCCAGTTCGGTGTGGAAGCCGTGGACTGGCCTGCACGGAGCCCTGTCCCCGAACCCATCCAACACGTTTGGGATGAACTGGAACGCCGACTGAGAGCTGCACCTGATCACAAAACATCAGTCTTGGACCTCTGAGTAATGCTGGAGAAAGACTGACGGCAGAAGGAGGAGCAGTGGAGGCTGTCGTAGCAACACATGCATGCTAACTGCTGGAGCCATTTTGCCTATTTTGCAGATTTACTTTATTTAATTTATAATTACACTTCGACATCATGCATTTCCCATTGTGTATCAATGATGATATGATGATGAATTGGAATGTCTTCTGTTTTTATTTAGTTATTTTGCCTATCATTTCTATTATTATGATGACAGATAGCTAGATAGATAGATAGATAGATAGATATTTATAGATCCCAACAAAATGGGAAATGATGGTGTTACAGCAGCAAAATATCAGTCACACAGAACAGAATATAAATATAAATTAAATACTATAAATACAATATACTATTATTTCATATACATGAAATAATAATAGGATAAAATACAAGAACAAATATTTGAATATATACAAGTTGGGAATACAAAAATGTGCAACTGCTTAACTACTATGGATATGTGAAATCCCATAAGATGATGTAATCTTATGGCGTTAAGACAGGTGTTTTTCAACCGCATGCGCAAAAGTTGCATAACTTTCGAAAACTTTTGTTTGAAGTTAAGTGATTTATTTATCCTCTTTGCTCTTGCTTTAATAAAGGGATGAACTGGGACGCTAAGAATTACAGAACGGCGTTGATTTACAGACCGCTCGCTACACTCGAGATGAGATGAAATAACATGATGATGAAATGTAGAGGTGTCCACATTCTTT